>WEXE01000798.1:0-22663 GCA_011035825.1 Fusarium cf. hostae | reverse complement strand
TATATCTATAAGAAACTATTTAAAGAAGAACTTAAAATAAAGGTATTATAATATAGCTACTAGGACTATAAAATATAGCTTAAAATAGATAACTTGCTATTTTAGAAAATTTATAACTTTAATAAAAAAGAACTTATTACTTTAAGAAATTACCTAAATATAAAACTAGTAAAAGGAAATATTAAGATATTTAACTTATTAATAGGATTTCTAGTAATATTTATCCTAAAGAAAAATAAGAAACTATAACTTATTATAAATTATAAGAGGTTAAATGCCTTTATAATTAAGGATAAGACCTTACTTCTACTTATTATAAAACTTAAGGACTGCCTATAAGGCAAATAAATCTTTATTACTTTAGATCTTAAGGGAGCTTATAACCTAATCTATATTAAAGAAGGAGATAAATAGAAAATAGTATTTAAAACTAAATTTAGACTTTTTAAGTATTTAGTAATACTATTTAAACTTACTAATATATCTATAATGTTTTAGTAAATAATTAATAATATACTTTAATAATACTTAAATATTTTTATAATATATTACCTAGATAATATCTTAATCTTCTTAAATAATAAAGAAAAATATAAAGAATATATCTATAAGGTTTTAAAAGCCTTATAAAATACTAACTTACTAGTTAAACTAAAAAAAGGTTACTTTTATATAAAAGAAATAGACTTCTTAAGATATATTATTATATTTAGTAAAATTAAAATAAAATAAAAAAAATTTTTAATAGTAATAAATTAGCCCTTATTAATAATAGTTAAAGAAGTTTAAAGCTTCTTAAGATTTGCTAATTATTACTAAAGGTTTATTAGAGACTTTAATAAAATTATAAACCTACTTATAAAACTTATAAAGAAAGATAGGAAATTTATATAGAAATAAGATATATAAGCAGTATTTAAAGCACTATAATAAGCTATCCTTAGTAAACCTATATTAGTTATATTTAACCTTAATAAGAAAATAAAACTAGAGACTAACTTATTAGATTTTACTTTAGGAGGATAAATTAAATAATAAGATAAAGAAAGAAAGCTTTATTTAATTATATTTTATTCCTATAAACTATATAAGGCAAACCTAAATTACCTTATTTATAATAAAGAATTCCTAGTAATTATTAACTGCTTTAAGGAGTTTAAATATTACCTTATAAGAAGTATATATTAAATTAAAGTCTATACTAACTATTAAAACATTTTATACTTTACTATAATATAAAAACTTAATTAATAATAGCTATATTATATTAAATACCTATATAAATTTAACTTTATAATTATTTATTATAAGGGTTTAGATAATAAATAAGCCAATGCTATTAGCCAATGCCTAGATTATAATACTAGTATAATAAAAGCAAAAGAGTAACNCTTAATTAATAATAGCTATATTATATTAAATACCTATATAAATTTAACTTTATAATTATTTATTATAAGGGTTTAGATAATAAATAAGCCAATGCTATTAGCCAATGCCTAGATTATAATACTAGTATAATAAAAGCAAAAGAGTAACTCTTAAAAAAGAATAATAAAGGAAAATACTAATTTACTTAATAAGTAAAAACTTTAAGACTTATAAGTAATTATAAACTTATAAATTAAGAAAAATAAATAAATAAAATCTAAAATACTATTATAGGATATAATATTTAAGATCTTATTAAAAGTAAAACTAAAATGCCTACTTATAATAATAAACTATAGGTACCTAAATAGTTTAGAGAAGAACTAGTATAGGATATATATAAATATCCCTTATATAGCTATTAAGGTATTATAAAAACCCTAAAATATATCTAAATATATTATAATTAGGAAGGAATTAGGAAAATAATAAAGAAGGTTATTAAATACTATAACTTATATATAAAAACTAAAGTATAATAATATAAACCTTATAGCTTACTATAACTACTAGAAGTAATAAAAAGACTATAAAGTTTAATTATAATAGACTATATAATTAAGCTACCCTTATTAAGAAAACCCTTAATTAAAATCTTTTATAATAGTATCTTAGTTATAATAAATTAACTTATTAAATTCTCTTATTATATACCTTATAGAGAAACTATAAATATAGAATAACTTGCCTATATCTTTTATAATAAGATAGTTAGGGAATATAGGTTATTATATAAAAATCCTAATAAATAGAGGAACTATATTTATAAGCAAGTTCTGGCAAGTACTTATAGCATATATAGGACTAAACTACTAACTATTAATAGTATTTAGATTATAAATAAATAGATAAATAAAATAAATAAACTAAATATTAAAATAATACTTATAATATTATATTAATTATAAATAAAATAATTAGGTAGAAAAGTTATTAAGTGCCTAACTTGCCTATAATATAATATATAATAAAAGCATAGAAATAACACCTTTAGTAATAAACTTTAGATTTACCCTAGACCTATATTATATAGCGCAAGAACTAAAAACAGTTAACCTAGCTACTATAATTAAGAGCAAAGACTTAAAAGCCCTATATAAGGAATTAAGGAAAAAATTAGAAATTATTAAAAAATAAATAAAAAAATACTATAATATAAAAAGGATTAAGAGACTAACCTTCTTAAAGGGAGATATAATTTACTTAGCTATAAAAAACATTATANAATACTATAATATAAAAAGGATTAAGAGACTAACCTTCTTAAAGGGAGATATAATTTACTTAGCTATAAAAAACATTATAATAAAATAATTAAGTTATAAATTAAACTATAAGTATATTAGGCTATATAAAATAAAAAGAAAAATCTTAAAAAATAATTATAACCTAGACCTATTACTAAAAGTTAGGCTTTATTTAATCTTTTATATTACATTACTTAAATTAGCAGTTAATATAATATATATTAAGACTAATAATAAACTAAAAGAAATTAAAGGACTAAAAGTCTATAAAGCAGAAGCAATTAGGGATATAAGGAAAATTAATAAGTAAATAGAATACCTTATTAAATAGAAAGATTACTTAGAAAACGAAAATATATAAGAACTACCTAAACACCTTATTAATGCCTAATAACTCCTAAAGAATTTTTACTAATAACCTTAAAAAGTAAAGGATTAAAAACTATATTTTAGTTAATAATATTAGCACTACTAANTTTTACTAATAACCTTAAAAAGTAAAGGATTAAAAACTATATTTTAGTTAATAATATTAGCACTACTAAAAGACTAAATATCTAAAACTGCTATATCCTTCTCTTAAGTAATAATATTACCTATAAAAGAATTTAGACTATTAATAATAAACTAAATTCCTTACTTTTATAATAAATACTTTATATAATAAATGCAGGATAACCTTATAATAGCCTTATTTACTTCTTACTAAGCCTTAAGGAGCTTCTCCTTAGCCTTTTCCTCTGCCTGTTTTAAATAATTAGACTTATAATTTAATTAAGGAACTATAAGAAATAATTAGTAAAAAACCTAGTAATAAATAGAGAGGAATATATAATAAGTAATTATAATACTAAAAGTATTATAGGATTAACCTTGCTAAGTATATTTAGAATAATAAGAAGAATACTTAATTATTTTATAATAAAGGCCCTTGGCCTTATAGAAGGAATAAGGCATAATATTAAAATTAAATTTTATAATTAAATTTGCTAAATAAATACGCTTTAAAGTCTTATAAGATTTTAACTAAAGATTCTATAATATAATAATTAGTAAGATATATTAAGAAAAAATAATTAAGGAAGAAAGTTAGTACTTACTAAAGCCTAATATAAAAACAGGGAGATATATAAGTCTTAAGGATAAGACCTAATAAAGGGGAGAGATTATGTTATAACCCCTATATCTATATTATATAGCCCCTATAATTTTTACTAATTATTATAGGATTACTTCTCTTAATAATAATCCTCTTTTATTAAATTACTTAAATTATAATACTTTAAGACTAAATTATTATAAATTATAATTAATCCCTATAGATCTAACCTTTAAATTACTTATATTCTTTACTAAGCTATAAGGCTACCTTTAGTATATAGATTATATTTATTAGCACTTTTATAAAACTTAGCTTACTAGTTATTAATAAGACTTCTTTATCTAAATATGCCTAACCTGCTTTATTTACTATTAAGAGATATAATACTCTATAACTACTTAGTATAATGCCTTATAACTCTATATATATTAAACCTAATATAAACTAGTTTACCTATTTAAAACCTAAACTGCTATACTTAGTATAAGTATTAATTATAAAAAGTATATTTTTTAAATTTTTAAGTTTTTTATTTTATTTAAAAAAGCTTAGCTATATAGTATAAAATTTAAGTAAAATAAATTAATAAAAATTTAAGATAATTTATATAACTTGTTTTATAAGTTATATATAATTTATTAAAATTCTAACTATTTTAGGCTTAAATTAAAGTTCTTATAAGCTTTTAAAAAACTAAATATAAGGTAAAAAGTAAGCTGTTATATTTACTTATTTATTGCATTTATATATCTATTACATTTACTTATTATATATATTAACTTTATTAATATATATAATAGGTAGTATTAGTTTATTTTATAGTATCTTTTTATTTTAATTTTATTCTTTTAGATATTTTAGTTATTTATTATACTAGTAGTTAACTCACATAATCTCATATAAAAAGATACTATAAGACAGCCTGACGCCCCTGCATACTTCAGGGTTTAGCTTCATACTGAAAAAGCGGTCTAGACTACCCTTCGAGCGGCATAGGGTCGATATTCCATATCCCACCAAGGTGGTGCCAATCAAATGCCAGAGCCAAGCCCGACTAGACAGTCACTGAGGCTCGAGGCAAAAGCCATATCAGGGGGTCTAGCCCAAGGCACACCACGTGCTTCATCTTAGCAGCCGGCTAAACCCCAAGCGGAACCATCCTTACCTATATAGGATAGTTAAGGTTCAGCCACCGTGCTGAGAGGCCTAGGTAATGCCCAAGCTGAAAGAACGATCCCCTAAATTAGAGCTCGAAATAAGAGCTGAAAGCCAAAGTAGGCTATGGCTTTCGTAGTGGCGGCTCGTGGTCGTAAAGTTTACCCTGGCGGTCTGTGTAATTATCATGTGATAGCCAGAGGCGTCACGATCAATAGGCTTAAGAAGCACAATTCCCTTCCGCCTCCAAGACATTCAGCCAATTCTTTTTCTCATTATCAACAATCAGTAATTTGCAGATCAATACCTAGTAGTACCAGACCTTACTTTTTATTCACCATGGCAGGCCTCTTGCCCCTTCTATGCTTTGGCCTTCTCATGCCAGGACTCGCCACGGCTGGTCTGGACGGCCATCCACTCCAAGGCCGGAAAATACCTGAGTGTGACTCCAATTGTGGTCAGTCCAATACAAGCCCTACTACGAGCAACACTTACCTAACTCGTCATTGCTTGCTAGGCACATGGTGCTGTCCTCCTGCCCTTCGCTGCGCATATGTAGAGATGGCGGGTGGGTGGAGTTGCTTTGAGAACAAAAGCTACACACAATCGGCATTTACAGAGCTTCCAACTACAGCCTCAACTGTGAGCTTTCACTTGTCGTTCGTATTTTCAACTGCTAAATAGCGTAATGCAGTCACTAGACCTTTCGGATGAATCCGTCATAACTCATACCTCATTGGCAACTCTGAGCACCACAGCATCTAGCGAGGCAACCTCTAATACTAATAAAAGCCCTCGATATAATATATTCTTATGGTGGAAATATTATTATATTATTATTATTATATTTGCTGGTTTCTATTAACTTTAATTATAATAAATAGGCTTTAAATTAAAGTATTATTTTATATAATAAGTATAATATAAATAATAAGTATATAAGTTAAATAAGTATATAAAGTACTAACCTTATAAATATATATTTAATTAGCTAATTAATTATTTTCTAAGTATATAATATATTAGATTTTAATTAAAAGGATAGAATTATTTTTATACTTAAAGCCTATTAGATAAATCGTAAATTAAATATATTATAAGTTATATATATTTATACTATTTACTTCTAAACCCCTTATTATTAATTTCTTAGTTAAAATACTTATAATAATTATATTTTAAAGTAATAAAAATTAAGTAATTTAAAGATATAAATTGTAATTTAATATATTTTAACTTAGATTTATAAGAAGTTTCTTTTTAATATTAAAATAATTTAAAAAATAATAAATTAATTACTTATTAATTATACTATATTATTAGTTAATAAGTATTAAGCTATTAATTTAGTTAAATAATAATTAAAGCTTAATATACATTTTTTAAAAAAATATAATTATTAAAAGTCTAAACATAAACATCTAAATATTATTTATAATTATTTTAAGCTTATATAAAATTTAAATATTAGTTATTATATCTCTTAATAATTAAATAATATATATAAGACTTATTTATATAAAACATATTATTAATAGCTAATAAGCTAAGTTATATATATATATTAATAAATATATTTTATATATTAAAAGTAGTTATAAAGTAATTATTAAAATTACTTAATAATTCCTAGAGATTATTACTAATTTTACTATTCCTATTATAATTAAGTATTAATAATTATAAATAAAATTATATACTTTATATAATTTATTAAAGTAATACTTATATAATTAACTAATTATTAAAACTAGAAATTAATATAAAACTTATTTATATATAATACAATCTTTTTTAAATTTCCTTTTAAGTATATATAAGTAAGAAATATAAGCCTTGTATTATTTTTATTAACACCCTTATATCTAAACCTATAAATATTTATTTTTATAAAAGAGGCTTATTTTACTTTTTTCCTAATATAATAATTTAATAATAATATTATAATTTATAAGTTGTTAAATATCTTTAGTATATAATATATTAATTATAAAAATACTACTAAATTATAATAAGCTAGTAATTATAGTTATTTAAATACTAAATATAAAGATATTATATTTTTTATAAAATTTAAATTTAATATTTTATTTTAATTTATAAGGTAACTTATAAAATAGTCAAGGTATAACAGGCGTTGGAGTAGATTGTTTTAAAGGGATAAGGTTAACTATTAGTTTTAGTAAGATATTTTTATAAGTAAGTATAGACACGCTGCTAGTAGGCTACCTAGTACCCCACACAATGTGCCCCAGCAGTGATCCACAAAGCCTAAACGTTTCTGTGCTTGCGAGAAATGCGGCTTAATAAGGTCGAGCCGACATAATTATTTAGTTAATTGGGGCCGTTTGTTCTGTTAGAGACTGTCGGTCCTCACACAGCTAAGGCATGCAACACAGTTAGCAAAGTGCACAGCCTGTTTATATCGGTGTAGATTGGAAAATTAAGCAGTAATAGCTTTACCGGTATTATTAGTTAAAAGAATGCCGCAATACGGGTAAAGTAATCTGGACAACACAGCATATCTTCATTCTTCGCCAGGATAGAGATAACAAGACTAACCAAATAGGCTCAAACAGGCGGGCCTTAGCCGGCGGAGACTACCGACAAGCCACTATTCGCCTTATCTGACACTTGACATAAGGTACAAAGCGGTGATTCCTTTCCAAACTGAATTAACTTTAATTACAAGTTTTGCGAAATAATTATCAAATGCCTAATTCTCCCGTATGCCCATTAGCGAATAATGCGCTAAATGCATTCAAAGGCCTTTCTGGCCATGCAAAGTCTGACCCATCGACGCCATGATCCGTTGGTGGGTGGGGTCAGCTGGACAGTCGTGTCAATTTATTAACTCATGGCTTTGTTGCAGCCGGTCAGGCAAGCTTACCGGTCGTTATCTTTGCATGCGGCTGAAGACGCAATCTCCACTAACAACCTGCAGTAAAGGTGGATCTTTTCCAGTGAACATAGAACGCGGTTTCGCTTCTGGACTGCGATGGACTAATGCTCCGCCATGTTGCTACACCTTGCATACCCTTGCCTTATATTCCTTGTCCGTGCAGTGGACTATCGATAGTTGACTTACTCCGTATCCCTTTGAGCGGCACAAGTCTCCAGCAGGTCACTCGCCCTATATTTATTAAGTAATACAACTAGTACAATCGGGGTACAAGAAGTTCGTCAAATAAGGCATTTACTAGCAAAATCACATACAAAGAGGTATCAACTATGTCTACAGGGGCCTTAAATCGGCTTGCCAGGCTTGCAAAGGCTTCAAGCAGGGGCAGCCGTGACTTTTTAAGTAGAGGAAGAGAAAAGGAAGCTATCTATAGCCGAAAACGGGAAATGCGCAAAGCAAGCAACAAAGGAAGCAGACCCGATATGCCGATTCTGTGAGGTAGCGATTTGTAATAATCAAATCTGCGGGGACTTCTATCACCGAATAAATTCTTATGTGTAGGAAAGTACCGCCAGTTTCAGTAATTTTTTATTGGCCCTACACCCTTGTCGTGACCCCAGTGGAGCCTTATATCGCTTAAAGGGATAGCAATGCATCTTTTAGCCCATTCAACCCGGAGATGGACTTGGGGTTTTTGGTCTGGGGGTGTGACCCTTTGAGTTTTAACGACGCCGTGGCGGCTCTGGACTGTGCAGGGATACTGTATAGTGGGCCAAAAGCGAAAATGAAGCGGGGACGCAGGGTGTTCGTGCCGTGAGCACAGGTGGTTCAAGGGGCTCTATTGAATTGATCGAAAGCGAATGTGACATTACGTGGTAAGTTGCTTTTTTAGATGTGCTTCTACGGCAACTGCTGTAGGACAATTACTCGACTAGGCCTGAAATGGGAAAGGTGATAACGCTAGGAGAGCCAAACATGTTCCGCTACCCTGTGAAAGTATTAAGCTTGATCATGCCGAAGGAAGTCCCCGCAATACCGGAGGCTAAAGAATTTGCCAAAAAAAAAAAGACAGAGACGGGATGCCCTGATGGACGCCCCCTTTGCGGCCAGCCTAATAGGATCACCTCTTACAGTGTAGCTTCCCAGCCTTAGTCCTTAATCACCATAGTCACTTATTTGTTAGGCCAATCATATAGAGCCAAACCAGCCTTGCCACATCGAGGCTTTACTTCTCTAGAGTATGCAGCCGGAGTCCGTCGGAGTAGTACAAAAACGAGGGCGGAAGACATCCACCGTCAATGCATTCTCCTTCTATCCTCTTCGTGTCTGGCCTCGCTCCTTTTTATCTTTACAATAAGATCAACAAACAACTCAATTATTCACAAAGACTATCAAAATGGAGAAGGAGGTTGGTGCGTAATATTCTCCCGTGCGGCTCGACTTCCTTGAATAGCTATACTAATTAAATCGGAATAGCTGTAACGTCTATGCCTACCAACCCGGCAACCACCTTCCCCCGCTCTCCTACTGTTGATGACTACGCTTATCAAACCTCCATTCCAGCTCAATCAGGAGTTTTACCTCAGCAACCATCGTTTCCCGTACAATATGCAGGAACCGTACCTCAGCTACAAGAAACCTTTCCAGGGCACTATGTGACATATCCAGGGCAGCAAGGAGTTATCACACCAGGCATGAACGCCGCCCAGGTGGCCCAGACGCTCCACGCAAACTCACAATACAAGACAGTAGCTCCGATTGCGGCTCTCGGTCGATCTCCCGCCCCCGTGGACTGCCCTGGCTGTGGGCAGCGGGCCTTGACCGCAACCAGCTTTGCAATTGGCAACACCACCCAGTAAGTAAATGCCCTAAAAACATGTCGGCTTAGTGCCTGTAGCTGATGCCATCAGCGGCTGGGCTGCTGCCATTTGCTGTCTGTTCTGCTTGGGCTGTATTCCATATCTCATGAACGACGCCAAGGATGTCGAGCACAAATGCGGACAGGTACTGATCTCTCCTTGAACTTAATGTCCATGTTTTATCTAACGTGACCCAGTGTGGCATCACACTCGCTACTTGGCACCGCAGCGGAACCACTGAGATTCGTTACCAAGGGTAGCTTGTCTAAATGCTTGGTAACATACGCTGAGGAAGATGTACTATAGGAGGGATGGCATCATAATAAGAGTGACCGGAGTTTGAGGTGATGGGATCACGAGTGTTTTGTATCTACATCGGATGTCTATTTCAATCAGAGATGAAGTACGTAACTAGATGCCTTTAACTATATTGATATTTCCCAACGTCGCGATATCTTCACTAATCTATACCTTCAATTCGCACAGAACTTGAGAGCTCTTTTTTGAAGTCTTCTCGTAGCTATTATAGCATGAGCTTACTCTTGCCGAATAAACCGCCTCGCTTTATCTTGACAAGCTCGTGTATAGTATCTCTCTCCCCTTCCCGCCTTACGTTTTTAGCATGTTTATCCAGGCGTCTTCTCAAAGCATCCTCCGTCAGCGGAACATTACACCAAGTCAACTGCAGACGCTCAAGACTCTAGAGCTCTGCTACGATATCTCGTATCGAGCCATCATTTGCATGCCCTGGGGTTTTGGTTTTGAAGACAGACGACAATCGTGTCGGACGTCACCCTAGAGAGAAATATAGTATTACTAAAGTACGTCGCCGGAAGCTAAATACTCTTGTTAACTCACTGCGTCCTCCCGACCCTAATGAGTTGCTTAAGCGAGCAGATATTTTCGGCTCGGTTTTTTATTGTTACTGGGTAAGAGACCTATTAATGTAGGTGTCCTTAGGTACCTAGGTCCCTAGGTGGGGCATGAGATCGTTGCCCAGGTTGGNGGGGGGGGGGGGGGGGGGGGGGGGGGGGGGGGGGGGGGGGGGGGGGGGGGGGGGGGGGGGGGGGGGGGGGGGGGGGGGGGGGGGGGGGCGCGTATAAGCATTGTGACTTACGGTCCACAAGTTATGAGGTATTATCACGGTATCTGAAAAACCTGCATGCCCTGGAGATTAAGGGTATAGATATAAGGGGCAAGCGATAGCTATGTGATTGTATCTAGGATAAACTTATATTTCTTAGCAGGAAGGCTAATAATGTTTAGCAATCCTAGATTATTATTAATATAGAGGACTAGCAATTAGAGTAAAAGATATAGCAGACTGATAATTAATTCCTATAGGCAGTTCTATATTCTGTTAAGAAATTTACCTAGAAATTAGTTTCTAAGGAGTGGTACTGCTTAGATAAGCAATGATGCTTACTTTCTTCTCGTAGAAGTGCAGGGAATAAGGAGTTATTAACTAACTAATTATAATATATCTATTAGGGATAAAACCTCTAATTAAGGTTAACGTAATATGCTTGTGATATATTCAGAGATGCTCTTAATAACCGTCCTGCCATCCTGGATAAGCGTTTACGGTAAAGAAGAAATCTGCAGTTGGGTAAAGGATAAGTATAAGCTTGCCTTAATTGCATAAGCACTGGCTATCGCTTTGATAGTTATTAAAAGACTAGCTATATAGAGAATAACAGATTAAGCTATATTTAAATTTATAATTATTATAAGTTACTTAATGTAAAAATAATAATACTACTTACCTGTTAAGTAATAAAATATATCTATTAATAATAGCTATGCCTTATATAACTAATAATAAATATTACTTTAATTATTAAAAATAAGAAATTAAATACTTAAAGGAATTAGGCTTTCAGTAAATTTACTATTACAATTAGTATAAAGATTTAAAAGGAAAATAATAAAGAGATAAAAGAGAATAAGGTAGAAAATATAAAGGCTTAATAAAATTAAGATATTAATTTAAAAAAAAAATATATATATATTTAGTTTTTAAAGTCTTATAGGCAGTAGCCTATTAGGTATAATAAATCTATTTATTTATTTATTTAATTACTAAAGTAAAAATAGGTTTTTAATATTTTGCAAAGTAAGTCTTGCTCTATAAAAGATTAAGATCCTTTTGCATTAGGCAAGTAGAAAAAGTGGGATAATGCCGTTTTATGCTGTAATAGCCTTATGGATTAACTAGCTCTCTCTATTTTCCCTATTGTCTCCTTTCTCTTTTTTCATTATGGAAATCAATTATATTATGCTTTATCCAACTGCACTTATTGGTTGCCTATGGATTGTGATGGCTAGAAACAGAAATAACTGCATGCTCTTCAACCAACAGAAAAAGAATAGCAACGGTCTTGTGACTGCCTGACCCCCGCACCTGCAGCCACCTATGCAATCCGCCGACCAGGGCTTTGAAATCGTCAACCCTCTCCACTTTAACCAGGCGCCAATGGTGTATTCAAGGCTGAGTTTCAAGGGGCGCCCAAGTGGTATAGAGGGGTTACATGACCAAAGATGTCAAGGTTCATTTCCAATCTGGAGGTCTTATCGTTTCTTTTTCATGGCAGACAAGACTAATAAGTTACACTTCTCAGCTTTCAGTCACAACAGAACCCCGATTCTTAGAGTTCATAAGGATGACATTGTGCTGTAGGGATACTTTAAACCGTACACTGTCACTCACTTAGGCTATCATAGAGACTTCATAAACGCCTTACTGTTTCAAAAAGCTTTGATTGGCTTTCATTGAACGGGGACAGAACCCCGCTCATCCAACTGCTTACCCTCCATGAGCTTGATACTCACTTTTTCGGTCAATGCACACTACCTCGTTTGGCCTAGAAATAGCTTGATCGACGCTGCATCTTTTCTACCAGCCTTGAATATTCCTCACGCTCACCTATTTTATTTGATCTGAACTCCCTCACCAGCTCCACCCTTATCATGGCTTCTTCTATCTTCCCAAAAAGTATAGCCCTCGAAATCGCCATCGACCACCGAATTCGGAGGTTGTTCAGGCCAGTACCACACTCAGGAAAAGGGTCGAGTCGTGGCTTCCATGTTCACCTCATCGAGGCTTTTGGGCATGGCCTTGGGCTGGACGATGACGAGATACAAGTAACCGCGAAGTTGGCGGGCCCATTCTCTACTGGAGGGATTGCCATCGTGCTGCAACAACCACGAGGTAACCATCCTTTCAAGGATGGTATTCACGCGGTAATCGATGACTGTGACACTTTTATGGCCTTGGAGGAGTCATTTGCAGCAGCCTCTTGTGATTCCCTTAACATAATTGATGACGTCGCAGTAGTCGACCTGCTTCCATACATTCCCAAGGAAGAACTGGAGGAAATAGAAGAAACGGACGAAACGGACAATCGAGTGATACGAGATGCTTTTCAGACTACTATCGACTTTCTCGTCCACAAGAGGCCTTCTGCAGTCTTTTGCGCAGGATATATCCGCGGCTGTTTACCAAAGGGCGAGGCGCGGGAAGTCGAAAGCTCAGGAATCGGTAACACTTTTCACAACCCCTTCGCAACACTTCGGGCTGAGAGTCTGGGGATAGTGAAATTGCAACGAGTTAATGGATTTCATCCTAGCTCTGCCATGAACTATAATCCTGAACACAGCTGGTTGAGACAGCTGTTCTTGCTTGAAGTTGCACATACGTGTGCAGTGCATAGGGGAGACTGGAAGGAGGAAACCTGGATGAGTGGGTTTCGGGCCTTGTGTAAAGAGGAATTTAGCGGGAGAATTGGTAAGTTTAAACAATAAGCGACTTACCCTGTTACCACATATCTAACCCTACAATAGATAAGCGGTTTGTAGTCATGTCAACAGCTGCACAGTACGCGAGAGCGCTAATATGGAACAGAAAGTACATACCCGACTATAGTGTTCTTTATTCTGAGAGAATAGAACGCATCAGTACAGCTATTAGGGCTTTTGACGCCAGGTCTTCAGGCGCCTTTGATGGGCTCTATAATACTCTTGTCGAGAGTCGTCTAAGTGAGAACTGCAACGACGCAAGCCTCATACTGCGACAGTTGTCTGAGCTAGTGGCCAACGGTTGGCCACAACAGTATGCGGATGAAAACAAAAATAGTCTAACTGACATCGCACTACATACACAGTGGCTAGCCCTTAATGCTCGGGAAACTGATGGCTGGTATCAGAACGCAAACCTAAGGAGTACCATTTCGACCGGGATTAAATCACTTGGCCAATGCATCTACATTCCACGTCACCAAAATATGCGCTTAAATCTCGTTAAAGCAAGCGATGTGTTTCTTGGGATAGCAAATGCACTTGAAAGTTTCCTTTGGAACCTCGTCCAAGGGAAAACTAATGAACAATTCCACAACAAGGAAGGAGGTAGTATACAGAAGGCTATTAATATCCCAGACTAATCTCGGCATAATAATAGGTATAAAGCTTTAAGACCTTTAATTTAAAGCCTTTATATACCTAGCCTCTTTAAATCTCTAACTTTACTAACTTATTATAAAAGTAATTTAAATAAAAAATATATATTAATTATATTACATGAAAAAGGATTAAATATAAATATTAAATTATATATACTTTTTAAACACCTCTTAGAAGTATGTAAATATTAAAGCATTAATAAATAAATAAAAGAATTATTTAATATAAACTTAATATCTTATTTATATTTTAAAAATTTAAAACCTTAGCTTTAAATAATATATTTTCAAGTTTTATTATTATTTTTCTTTTTATAAGGCTTTAAGGCCTTTAATTAAAAGAGAAGTAATGCTATAGCTATATATATAATAATATAATAATAGTATTCTTTTTAACATAAAGACAATATAAGGCGTTATATACTATGCTAAAAAACATAATAACCTTAATATTAAGTAAACAGATTATATAGCTGCTGTGTTATAACCCTAGCGGTTCTATTATATATACCCTATATTTTCTACTAATTACTATAACCTTTGCTAAAGACAATTAGCGCTAAGACTTTATAATTAGAGCTAATCTACTATAATTAGTACTAATCTACTTAAATTACTACTAATCCCTTAATAACCTTACTAATTACTAAAGGATATACTTAGTATATAAATATTTAGTAGCACTTTTATAAAACTTAGCTTATTAGCTATTAATAAAACTTCTATATATTAATAAGCTTAACCTATATTACTTAATTATTAAACGATATAATAACTAACTTACTTAATATAATACCTTATATAATTTATAAATATTAACTTAATATAAACTAATCTCCTTATTTAAAACCCTAATTATAATATATTAATAGCTCTTATTTAAAATATATTATATTAATAACTAAGTAATAATATATTATTAAGATATTTAGTAATACTAGCCAAACACTTTCTTATATTAAAAAACCCCTTAATATAGCTAAAATAATAGCTAAGATCTATTAAATATATAATACGATCTATAACCTATAGGTATGTATTAATAAATAAAATATAGCCCTAGCTAAAAATATTAATTACCTCCTTTAAGGATAAGATATTAAGGAAGTATTAAAGCTACTTAAGCTAGAACTTTTTAAAAGATAGGCTGTTAATATAATCCTATTCCTAACCTAAATAAAGGCTTACTTTTACCTTTTTCTAATTAAATTAAATAATATAAAAAAGAAGGTAGTATATAATATATTACTAATTTAAGGAAATATTAAGGACTAGTTTAAACTTATTTTTAAAGACTATTTAAATAATAATAAAATTATATAAAACTAGGAAACTATTAATATTTTTATTAATTAATAAAATTTTAAAACTATACTTAAAAATAACTTTAAAGTAAGTAATAAGAAATACTAATTAGTTATAGATATTATAATACTTAAATAAACTAACTTATATATAACTTACTTTATAAAATTCTATTAACTTGTTATAAAAACTTAATAAAATAATAAAGCCCTTATAAAAATCTATTATAAAGATTTAAAATAAAAATTTAAAGATAAATTATATAAAGCAGATTAACTTAGAAATATAATAAAATATAGTATTATAGTAATTAAAATTAATACATAATAATATAAATATAAAAAAAGAAGTTTACTAAAATAAAACTAAGATAAAAAAGTAACTTTAACTTATATTACCTAAATTAATAATATAATAATAAATATAATAACTCTTAAAACTAAGAATAATAATAAAGTAATTAATTAAATAATACCTTATATAAAATATAATCTAGGCAAATAATACTTAAAGTAACTTAACCTAATTATTAAAACTTTAATAAACTATATTTTTTTTTTAAGTTTATAAGTTAGCCTTAAAAGGTATATTTAAGTATTTCTAGAATTTAATATAATTTAAATATTTATTACCCCTATAACTAATAAAGCTTTATTAAGTTAAATTATTATAGTTAGCTGCCTTAATTGCAGCCTAAACCTAGCTATATATATACTAGCTAAAAAGCCCTGCTTATTAGCTGGCCCTAACCTTCTTCTTATAACCTACCTAAAAGGTCTTTCATCAACCTCTGCTGCATACCACGCTTCAATCATCCATCACGCCCCCGCAGTAAGTCATCCGACCCGACTTTCCCTATAACTTCTAACCGCAACCGCTAACAGCATCACAGCTACACCGTCACGATGCTCCGAAGAAGCCTGCAGCTACCTAATAAGGCCTTTTATACTAAAATGCCTAACCTAATCCCTTATTTTATAGCAGCTCTTAAAGACTATAAATATAAAGATAAGCTCTATACTATAGTAATAGAGATTAGAAAGACTTAAGATAAGGAGGATAATATTACCTTTATTAGGTAGGTTACTTTAGGCTATAAAGCCTTCTTATTTATATATTATTATTATAAAGAGCTAATAATCTCTAAAGGCTACCTTAAGAAGGAGATTAAGCTATTATAAAAGCTAGAGTAATCCCTTATAATAAGAAGGCTTATAGAGGTAAGTAATAAGGGATTTATTAAGGATTTTAAACCAAGGCCTATTAAGAACCTATATAAATAATAGCTATATAATATAAAGAAATAATTAATAGAGCTAATAAAGGCTATAAAGCTAATTAATAGCTAGTAAAGATTAGGCTAGTTATAGTCTTAAATTATAAGAGTATAATTAAGATAAAGGGGATAATATACTGCAATATCTAGGATAAAAGTAAGGTAATTATAGGGTTTTATAAAAGAAATATATTAAGTTTTATATAAGTTTAATTACCTAAAGTTAAAGACCTAAAGTTATAAATTTGGCATTAGTAGTAAAAGGAGGATTAAATAAGTTATAAGATAGGCTATATAATTAAATAAGTAAATAAGCTATAATATTAGTATATTATTAATATAAATAGGGAATATTACTTAAGATATTATATTTAATAAAAAGAAATTCTTTAATATTAATATATTATAAATAAAAGAAATAATTAGTAAATAAAGTTTAAAGGAGATATAAGTAAGAATATAATCTCTTATAAACTTTAAATAACTTAATTAAGTTATAGACCTAATTTAAAGAATTAAGAAGTAAGAAACTATAAAATTAACCTTTAAAAATCTAATTAAAAACTTACCTATTAAAGAGGTAAAGTTAAATAAAATTTTAAATATTAATAAATTAAAATATACTTAAACTTAATTTAAGCTACTTTTAACTTTATTAAAAAGCTTATTTTTAAGCTTTTTTACTTAAATTAAAATATAATTAGGCTAATAAATAAAGCTAAAGGGATTAAATAAAGATTTATATATCTTTAATTAAGCCTTTAATATAAGTATAATAATTGTATTAATAGTAAAATATAAAAGAAAACTGGTTTTAAAGGCAAGAAGGAGCTAATACTTTTATATAAGGCTTAAGCATAAATATAAGGTATAAAAGACTTAAATAAACCTTATTTTAAATAGAGAAAAGTTCTATAAGAGGAATCTGCCTTGAGCTTTAAGCTCTTATAAAAATCTATATAAATACTTATAAAAGTATAAAATAAGGCTTATTATTTAAAAAAACTAATAATAAAAGTTAAATATTAATAAGACTTATATTATAATACTAATTAGAAAATTATTTAAGATCTTACTTATAATTATAATAAAATATAAGCTTAAATTATTATAATATATTATAATAAATATAATATATTTAATAAGCAAGTAATGCAGATAAGCAAGCAATATACTTTTCCCTTTTATATTATATATTTTATCTAATTAGATATTTCTTAATATTTAATAATGCCATAACCTTTAAAAAACCCTTCTTAATCTTTAGGCCCTTTAAAATAACCTAAAATTAAATACCTAATATACTATAAAGATATATAAGATCTCTAAGCCTAGGCTATATTAGTATAAAAATACTATTTAATTATATTATAATTCTATCCCAAACTTATAGAGACTATCTAATCTAGAAAAGTAGATTATAGTTTAATTTATTATTAACTTAAATTTATAAGGATTTCCCTTATTACTATGTTTTATTAAAGAAATAACTAATTCTTTACTTATAGATTATAATATATTACCTATTAGTAAGTGCTAGGCTTATAACCTTATTAAGTAATAACTAGAGCTAAAAATATATTTATTTTTAAAATATTACTATTAAAAAGCTAAATATAAAAATCTATTTAATATTTATAACTAGTTAAGGCTTATATAAAATATAAGTATAAAGTATAATATTAAATTAAATATTATCTAGAACTTTAATAAGACTAGCTTTATAATAGGCTATATTATAGCTAGAATAGTTATTATAGCTTTAAAAAGGTAAGGAAGACTAAAATTAATATAGCTTAAAAACCAGGAATAAATTATAATAATCTAGGTAATTAATATAAAAGGTTAATTTATTATATTATTTATTATATATATAGGCTAATACTACCTTATAAATTAGTATTAAGAATATAAGCTCCTTAATAATTAGGTTATTATAATAAGCTAAAATAAATAAATAACTAACTAACTAGGTCTTAAGTAACTAAAGTATATTAATTAGTTTATAACTAATAAATTAACTAAGCCTTATTATCTTTTAATCCTTAATAGTTATAAAAGTTATTACTTTATTAATTTTAAGAGATATTATATAAAAAAGAAAATTATTTTACTTTATATACTAGCTTATATATCTTACCTACTTTAGCCTCTTAATATTAAGTATTTTAGGCTATTAAAAATAATATATAATTAAGAAATAGAGTTTTTAATTAAATACTTTATAACTTATATTTTAATAATTAAGTTTTTTCCTGCTTTTTATATTACTTTTAGAGCTATATTTATAAATAATAATATTTAAAGAGGTTTTAAAGGAGCTAGGCTGTCTCCTTTTGGCTTTAAAAATATAATCTTAAAGCTTAATATATAATTATAAACTCTAATGCCTCTTAAAGAGGCTATTAAACCTTTAACTTTATAGGTTTTAAAGACCTTAAAAATAGCAATTAAGGCTTAATTTTAATTTAAATACCTTAAAAAGTAAATTAAAAGGCATAAAAGCAGCCCTTTAAAGTTAATAATAAAAGCCTTAAAATCTAATATTAAAGTAATAAAGGCAGTTATATATAAGGTTATTTTATTAAGGAGTAAACTTTAAAATACTTAAGAGGTAAATAAGATATTAAGCTAGTACTAAAGGGCAAAAAGGACTATATTATAAAAAGGAGGGTTTATAATTATAAAGGAAGTATTGCAAGTAATTAATTAGATAGATATTAATATACAGGTAGTAGCCGAATTACTAAGAAGTAATAGTTAAGAAAGGTTAGTATAATTAGGTAGTTAGAGCTATGGTATATGTAGTATAGCCAGTTATAATATAAAGACCTATAAGGTAATAATTAAGGCATTTAGGGAAGAGTATAGTAAATAGTTTTAATTAATTATATAGGTTATTATGGTTTTAAAGTAATTAAAAGTATTAAGGGTAAGAAAGGTGTATTACTTACTTATCTGCATTACTTGCGTATTAAATATATTATTTATAAATATAAAACTATAAAGTAATATCTTTATAAAGCTAGTATTTAAATTTAGGAAAGGTAATAAGGCAGGTTAAGTATTACTTTTATATAAGGTATTATATAACCTTTAAATTATATTACTTTTATAATAAATAGAGTTTAGAAAGATATTAAAAAACTTATAATAAGAATTAATTTTAAATAAAACTTATTATTATTAATAAGGAGGTATTTTAATATTTTTTTATATAAATAATATAATCTTTACCTTTAAGAAAGAAAATAAAGATATTATATTTTAACTTATATTAGCCTTATAAAAGAAATATAAACTAATAAATAAAAATAAGTTATAATAATTCCTTAAAATAGAAATTATAAGAGATTAAAATATAAAATATATTTAGGTAATATAAATTATATATTTAGAGAAGATATATAAGTAAAATATTATAAAAATATTAAATACATTATTAATAACTTAAAAAGAACTTTTATTAAATAAAGAAATAAAAGACCTTTAAACTATAAGTTAGTATAAAAGAGCTATTAAATCCCTTTTTTATATAAGTATAATTATAAAATTAGATATTACTTTTATAATATCTAAATTAATAAGATTTATAACTAATTTAAGTAAGGAGTATATTATTATAGTAAATTAAGTTTTTAATTACTTATATATAATTTAATTTTATAAGTTATAATTTAATATTAAAGAGGGCTTTAAAATTTATAATAATATAGTATTTATCCCCTATTTATATTAATAATATACTAATATTATAGCTAATTTGCTTATTTAGTTATATAGCCTGTCTCGTAACTTATTTAATCCTCTTTTCGCCGCCAATATGAAATTTTCACGGCTTTAGGTCTTTAACTTCAGGCAACTAAACTTATATAAAACTCAATATATTTCTTCCATTTTCCTGCAGAACCCTGCGATTACCCCGCTTCCATCCACATCGCGCGGTACGATATCCCCCCTTACAGGTTCTCAGTCTTCTCCAGTACCTCCTTGGCCTGCCACCAGATATCCTTAAGCTACTTATTATATAAGCCGCCTAGGTTAAGGGCCCTGAAGAACCCCCTCTCCCTCCTGCTTGGCTATACCTCTCTATATAGCTTCCTTTCTAAATCCTTAAGCTTCTACTTTTTATATTTAAAGAAGTCTTTATTAATTAAAAGGTTTTTATAAATAGATTATATAAGTAAGAGGATCTTATAACTAAAGATTATTATTTTAATATAATTAATATTATTTTTATTAAATTAGGCTTTTTTAATATTTATAGCTATTATATATAATATATTACCTTTACCCTTATTTTACTTAAGAGCTTCTTTAATCTTAAGGATTATATTATAGCCTTTAATTAGATAAGGCTTATTAGGCCTAGGTGCCTATAGGCTTCTTTAGATAGTAGGTATTATAATAGGGTAGCTGTAATGCTGTTAGCAGTTACGGCCAGAAGTCAGGTCAGATGACTTATTGCCTAAGCGTGATGGATAATTAAAGCGTGGCTGCAGAGGTCAATAGAAGACCTTTAAAGTAGGTTAAAGGAAGAAGGTTAAGGCTAGCTAATAAGCAGGGCTTTTTAGCTAGTATATATATAGCTAGGTTTAGGCTATAATTAAGGCAGCTAATTATAATAATTTAATTTAATAAAGCTTTACTAGCTATAGGGGTAATAAATATTTAAATTATATTAAACTTTAAAGATACTTAAATATACCTTTTAAGGCTAACTNTAAGTAAGTAAGGCTTTTTAGCTAGTATATATATAGCTAGGTTTAGGCTATAATTAAGGCAGCTAACTATAATAATTTAACTTAATAAAGCTTTGCTAGCTATAGGGGTTATAAATATTTAAATTATATTAAACTTTAAAGATACTTAAATATACCTTTTAAGGCTAACTTATAAACTTAAAAAAAAAAAAATATATATATATTATTTATAAATAATTTTATTAAATAAAAGAGCTTTTAAGGCTATATAATAAAGCTATTTAAAAGCCTAATTAAATAATATATAAATAAATAAGATATTATAATATGTTTAATAATAAAGGTAAAGTTACTTATATTATTATAAGTAATAAAAGAGGACCTATTTTAATAAAGGCTACTTAAAGGCTTATAAATTAAGTTATTAAATATAGATTTATAACTCTTATATAATAATTAATAAATAATTAATTTACTTAAGAATCCTCTTTAAAAGCTAAAGACTTAATTAAAATATATAAATATATATAACTATTAGTTATAAATATATATATAAGAAAGTAGTATTTCTTACTTATATAAAAAGTATAAAGCTTATAGCAGATAGGCTTATAAAGGCAATATAAGGTAAAAAATAAAAAGAGAGATATAAGTACCTTAGATTAATTAATATTAAGGAATATATAAATAAGTATTAAGATAAGTAAGTTATTAAGAAAATAATTAATAAAATTCTTAAAGAATTATAAACTTAAAATTAAAAATTAATATTATATTTTATAATACTATTATAAATTTTATAATATTATTTTAGATTTTATAAGGCTACTTAATACTTATATTATTATAATAAGTTTTTATATTATTAAATTATTTATTATAATATATCTTTTAAAAATACATTATAATAAAATACTTAAGATAGGCTAATTTTAAATTATAATATTTATAAGGTAAATTATAAAAATAAGAGGTATTACCTTAAAAAGATTTTTATTTAGCTAAATACTTAAAGATAAAAAATATAATATAAAGTGCCTTAAAAATAACTTAAGAAATAAAAAAATATATTATAACTTAGCTATATAAGGATTACCTGCCTTAAGAACGGTTTAAAACCTATACCTTTTAATATAACTTTTATTATAATATATTACTTCTCTTTCTCTTTTTAATTATTTTATTAAAAAATAAAATAATTAATAAAGGCTTAAAATTATAAAAAG
>WEXE01000797.1:0-22742 GCA_011035825.1 Fusarium cf. hostae | reverse complement strand
ATGAAGAGGCAAACCCTGGGCAGGACGCTCCGGATGACGTTTAAAGGAGGTGCGGCGAGGAAGCACTTAGGGTGACATGTTTCTGTTTGTAAAAGTTAAAAAGGGCGGGCAAAAAGCAAACTCGACTTTGTAGACTGGAAGTAGACAAGCAACAGAACCGTTTTCTCTAACCTTTGCTTCAATCTGTCACTTCAGGGGCCTAGGCCTGCTTCAATAGCCCGGCTCAATCAAGAGCCCTCGCTAACGGAGTAGAACTAGGCGAAGATAAGCTCACCAATCGGCCCACTGCTTAGGCTATCTCGAAAGACTACCTGCTCTCTCGCTCACCGATGGACGTCGGGGTTCGATCTAATAGCTAGGTCCTCATCCCACCAACAGTTCCATTATACATCACTACTTCGTGCTAGTGCTGGCCTTGCCATCCTAACACTACCTTCTCTCACATACCTAACTATTAAGTCTTTGAATAGCCAGGTTGGGCTCCAGCCCTTAAACGTAAGCGAAACTTCAGATAGCCGGGTTAGGCTCTAAGACCTAAACCCAGGTTTCATGAATACTAGCTCGGCTAGCAAATCAGACGCATTTCCTCCTTCACTTGGCAGTTCACTGGCCTCCATGAAGCCAAGTGGCAAGTGCTTGAACAGATTCATGAGTCCACTGACCCTACGCTCGATGATCTCGATTCTCGAGAGAGACTCCGCCAGGTATGGAAATCCTGTACACGTACAGTTTGGAATGACACCAACAGGACGTCATCACAGGCGAAGGAGGGCAGTACTGCGGAAATCTGATCCAATAGACACGAGTAGCTGACAGTTAGGATTGTTAGTTGACGTCATTTCGAGGAGGCAACTTGTTTAAACATCTTTTCCAACAAAGTGTAGTTTAGGTTGACTTAATAAATGGCAACAGCCCCTCAGATATCCAAATGACTCTTCAACACCACGACAACCACCAATATACCTCAATATTGCAACCGAAGCACTCCCTGTACCCAAACACCATGGCATCCAACCCAAAGAACGCTGCTAC
The DNA here is from genome assembly GCA_011035825.1 of Fusarium cf. hostae. Lineage (NCBI taxonomy): Eukaryota > Fungi > Ascomycota > Sordariomycetes > Hypocreales > Nectriaceae > Fusarium > Fusarium cf. hostae. Next base: position 21,710 of record WEXE01000797.1, on the reverse strand, counting down.
CGGCCAGAACGAAACCGCGGACTCCGTCCAGTTAGTCACGAACACGCTAGGCAACACGGTCGGCGGGGTCGTGGGCACGCTCGGTAACGTCACAGGAGCAGCGCTGCGCGGCGTGGGCAATACGCTGACAGGCGCGACGGGAGAGATCGGGCAGCCAGTCGGCAACGTGGTNTCACAGGAGCAGCGCTGCGCGGCGTGGGCAATACGCTGACAGGCGCGACGGGAGAGATCGGGCAGCCAGTCGGCAACGTGGTGGGCGGCGTCGGGACAGGCGTCGAGAGTCTGCTCAACAACGTGGCTAAGGGTGTGGAGGGAGCGGGAAAGCAGAAGTAGGAATAATGAGATAAAGTTGTCATGTTTCTTTTAATGGCCGGATGATGGTGAGGATGCCACTAGTGGGGGGCTCTATATTGTCTTTCCTGTGGTTGCTTCCGCTCCCGCAAGGGGGACACTGACTAGCGAAAGGGGGGCCTTGACTCGCAAATACATAAATACAAAGTACCTCTTTTATTAAGAACTTGGTCTGCCGAGGAAGGTGTTATCCTCCCTTGCAGTGCGACTCCAAATCTTTAAAAATCAGAAGAACAGTGACCTTATTTTCTATCTATCCCTTTGAGTGCCACAACCCTTAGGGAGGTCACTGTTAGATACGCACGAATACGATAGGGTGAGTATATCCAAGTGTCGACCAGAATGTGGTGATGTTATTGCTTGTCGACTTGATTGTCGACTTGATTCTTTTATCAGTCTGTCAGGGAGGGGTTTCACCCCTCTTTTGGATACAAGAATAATAGCAATAAGGGACGTGGAGCCCATTCCTGTTTGATTAGTGATAGCGCCTCGATAAAAGAAAACATGTATTTTGTGGGTCCCCGGATATATCAATACCGGGTAGCGGGGAAAACACCAAAAAGGACAGAACAGAGACAGAAGCTCCTGGGGACTAGATTGATCCTCAAGTGTGAAAATTAATCCTATTTTAATTGGATATTAACCCTACACGCGTATCTAACAAGTCCCAGCCACCAATCTAACAGTCACTCGCCCCACTTGGCTTAGTCATAGGGTTAGTACGTGCGGGGTACCGGAAGTTCGTGAGATATGCAACTGTCGCACTTTGCGTGCTTAAAGGGTTAAAGTGAATATGATGAGCAGCAGCAAAATGTGTTGATTGATTGTTTCTATCTTCTGTGTGGGGTATTCCATCCCACAGGTTTTACTTTAAATCACCCAGCTTGATTACTAAGGGCTGTTGTTCCTGAGGATCATTGAGACCATGCCGGCCTGCGATACTTAGCGTGCATGATAAGCATGTCGATCAAAAATCTCAANGTGGGGTATTCCATCCCACAGGTTTTACTTTAAATCACCCAGCTTGATTACTAAGGGCTGTTGTTCCTGAGGATCATTGAGACCATGCCGGCCTGCGATACTTAGCGTGCATGATAAGCATGTCGATCAAAAATCTCAACCTCCTTAAGCTAAATCGCAATAAAAAACACAACAAACTGTCTGATCAGTTAAAACTAACTACAATCCTCTTCTCTAGCTGCCTCAATATCCTCCTGGCATGTATTACCCGGAACGAACGCATTTCTCCCTGCCAAGGGCTAGGCTCGTCTGTAATTTAACGCCAAGGGTGACGTGACGTTGATGCTGGCAAGTGTCATGGCTGCAAGCAAAGAGGACCACTCCGGGACTCAGCAGATCACTCTCACTTCTGTAGAGAGTCCAGATTGATAGGACGAGTCTTGGTGTTGGAGAAAGGGAAACGTTATTGTGGGGGAGTGGGGGAGTGGGGAGAGGTGAGGAGGAGCCACTTTCACATGCCAGATCAACAGAGGGCATGAGCATGAGCATCAGTACGTACCTTACAAATGAGAGCTCTGGTAAGCAAGCAAGGCAGTGAAACGACGAATGAGCCTTGGAAGACAAGGAGTGCAGCTGAGTTGGACCACTCTGCTCCAGCCGCGATGATGTCACGGCAGTCCAACAGTACCCCACCATTGACCACCAGGAAAAAGCGAGAGGAGTTTAATCATGATGGTGATGATGGTCATCACAAGAAAGATAAAGTGAATATCATCCAGTTTCTGTGGCTGACAAATCAGATAATTAGTGGAAGGAAGAAACTGCGATACAAGCTCAAGCTCAAGAAAAACCAAGCTTGGAGAAACAAGAATCAAAGGGCGACTCATCGAGGCGCTAGTAACAGATAATTCAAGACGTGGGATCAGCCGCAGATACAAACCATCAATGCTACGTCAAGTAGCCGCGCACCTAAGATAGCTAGCAAGGATACCCGCTCAAGTACCAGCACATGTCCGCGCATTTGCAACGGGCACACATGCTAGCAGGAACTCACAAATGTAAGGTAGCTCGCGGTGGTGCAAAAGCTACGAACAATTGGATGTCGATGTCGATTATAAGGCCCCAAAAGGTAGGTCACTTTGCGGGTTTATGAGGCACTTTTACCCTACCTAACAGATTTTAGATTCTTAGGCAACTTTAGAGAATTCCCTGCTAAGTAAATCACCCTGTACGGGCGACTTCTTCATTGCCACCTACACTCTATCGTCGACCTGGTCTGCTTGTGGCGCCAGACCAATACCTCCTCCATCTCCTCTTCCTCCTACCACGCACACACACTCATAATACTTTCCTGATTTCACCCGCAGCTGCTTTTTTCTCTCCATTTGTCCTCTTTTTAGCGTCTGCAGGGCCCTTTAATTATTGTTATCCTAGTTTCTCTCTTCTTGTCCTCCCATTTCTGTCACCACTACACCACCGCCTATATCTACCTTGGAATATCTCACCTCAAGGTTCATTTTGCGATTTCATCGCACCTAACTTCGAATCCAACTTTATCTACTCGTCATTCAGTCGTCATCTCAACTCGCGGCTTGACCGACTGAGCCCTTCAGCTTAACTCCAACGCTACTACCTCATATCATCCCTACTTACAACAGTTCTTGTTCGATCATCCACAACCATCAACACGTCTTCTCCTCAGGTGAACGGCGACATGAGCGTTGCTCAGTACTCTGCTTTTATCCAGGTATTTAAAACCATGCGCTTTCTCTCGAAAACTTGAACTGACCCCTGATAGCATCTGCTCAACTACCCAGTTATCAGCGACGGCGTCCATATCTTCAAGTCCAACGAATACGGCCAGCGCTCCATCAAGCTCGGCGAAGCCGCTTACCAGACCTTCGCTGCTCCCGTTATTCCCTACTTCTCTAAGCCCTACCAGTACGTCTCGCCGTACGTCCAAAAGGTCGACTCCCTGGGCAGCAAGACCCTCGATCGCATCGACGAGCGATTCCCCGTCGCCAAGAAGCCCACCAAGGAGCTCTACCAAGATACGAGGACTCTTATCCTCCTCCCATACCATAAGGGTCTCGAGGGCAAGGATCACGTCTTCCAGGTCTATAACTCGGAAGTCAAAAAGAACGAGCAAACAAGCCTCGTCGCCCACGGAAAGGCTGCTGCTACCACCGTCCTTGTCGTTAGCAACGAGACGCTGTCGTGGATCAGCTCCTTCTTGCACCAGAAGAAGGCCGAGACTACCAACATGGCCAATGAGAAGATCAACCAGTAAAAAGGTTGCCCTTATGCCATGGCACCACGTGATGACCACCCTCAGCTAAATCACACTTATATCCTCCCCGTTTCCTTTTTGTCAAAGAATTACCTTATGCATATGGGCCTTTCCCGTTGTACTTCTCTTTTCTGGTTCCGGAAGTTCAGTCTGTGTCGAGAGTTGGCATATTCACATTTTGCATTTTCTCAGGGTTTACTCATATGTGTTTCTTAACTTTTCTTTCATCCAGGACTCCGATGGTCCTTGTTCTCTCTTACAGCATACTTATGCCACTTACGATCCTGTGTATTTGCTGCTCATCGTGCCTCATCGGTGCGCTAAGGGAGCGCTCTGGATTTTCCACTCTGTATTCACACACACGGGTCAGGTCGATGTTGAGAATGGCAAACGTAACGTGCCCACATAAGAGGCGCGACAATTAGGCGGATCGGCCCTCGAGATCTATGTGTTATAGATGCGCCTATGGTGGAAGGCTGCAATCGTCACACGGATATGGACTCTAAAAGACCTGAGAATGAGAACTAATAGATTCCTTGTATTCTACATCTGACATGCTTGATGTGATCCACCATAAACGCCTTCGAAATGATCCTCTAGACAACCAAGGTCTGTAAGCTTCAAAGCAAAGGCTTTAGCGATCAAGCTAAATATTACTAGTGCGTTGAGGAGTAGAAATTTCCAACAATCCGGACAGTGAAAGAATAGAAGGCAAGAGGGACGACACTGGAGTTCAAGATCAGGATTTTTTGATTTTTTTTTTCTAAAAAAAGGAACATTCTAATATTTGTCGTCTTCCATTGGAATAGACGATAGTTCCATCGCCACTCCGTCATTTTCAACATCAGCAGCCTAATTTATCGCCAAATCGAGCCAACCGCGATGCGCTGCCGCAGCCAGACCCGAGCGAGATGGAGACCCACCAGCAGGCGCATCACCCTACCCCTGACAACATAAGCAGACATCACAGCCATCTCCCGCACACGCCGATAGACACCGATTTCGCGGACAGCAGCGACTTCGTCACACCGCCCAGCATACAATATTGTGGCCACTATGATAGTGGCTTTCCCGGTCACTGGGATGGTCCTTTGAACCATAGAACTAGCACTCCGAAAGTATCGATACCCACTGGGCACGTCACAAGGTGGCCCAAGATAACAGCCCAACACCCGCTTTACAACCAAAATGAACTCCTCGAACGCGAAGAAAAAAGAGAGAGGCCCACAATACATCTGAGAATTCACAAGGTGGCAATAGTAGCGCTGGTGCCGGTGCTCCGTCGCTATCTGACGCAGCTTGCCCCGTCATAGAGTATGTGAGAGTATAGTAACCCGTATTGCCGAAGCATTTATGGCTTAGGTAGTCCTTAAATGGTTTAAGTGGTTGGCATGATCCGTGACTTACATGTAGGACAGGTGTCGTGGCGCCTGAAGAACCATTCACCGAAGCAACTTGAGTGAAAGACGTGGCCGCATTGTAAATGACGGATTATGTCCTCGTCCAGTATGGGCCCCAAACAAATTGCACTGAGGAGTAGTCAGAAAATGGAGTCGACTTGGTAATAGTCTTTGTGTGCTTACCAGGCATTAAAACCGAATTCGATGTCCGCCACATAATTCGTTTCGGCCTTCCACTGCCTGTAAGCTCGTGCAGGGGCAGTCTGATCTAGTGTCACCGGCTCAAAAATATCGTCGTTAATCAACTCAGGCCAATCGCCGGGCCTCAAGAGGTAAGAGCTTGATGCACTTCAGTACATTACCACAGAGACTATGAGGTCGGAGAACAAACAGCAAATAAAATGCTAGTGCTAAGATGAAGATGGCGACGATGATGACTGCAAATGGCAAGTCCGTATCTGGAGGCGAGTGATCACTAGCCGGGTCGGATGTGACTGTAGGATTAACGACTATCATGGTGAAGATGGCTGGGTCTATTTTCCCGGATAATTAAACTCTGAATGCAATAAATCTAAGTGCGGGTTCACTTAGTCTGATTATATACAGCATAAAGCGGAGGTATCCCTCACCTCGTCCTCCCACACAAGAAATGCATCAATCCCTCCACCTCATCCTTAGGGCCTCTTCCGCTGCACCACTTCCGCCACACCCTCGGTCACGCTGCCGAGCCCACTCTGTTGTCTCGAACGCCCGTTCCAGGGCTGCACAGCGCGCCGTCGACCTGCTACCCCGTCGCGCCCGTCGAATCAGTGACTGTATTGCATATTGATACGTTGCACGCCGCTGCTCCTGTGACGTTGACGAGTGTGCTCGTAACAAACTCAACGACGGGCGTGGTCTGGTCAGTAGTGATGTTTCCGTAGATTTAGATGGCATGGTGTTTTGGGTATGGGTGGTTTATCTGGCAATGAAACAAGTTCCACCCACCAAAAGACGCTAAGTAACACAAACCTGTCATCTGCACACCTCCATTGAATTAACTTTCCCACGACATTCGCCTCCCTCGCCCATGATGACGTCTCTGGGCAAAATTTTAGGACAAAAGTCTGACAACACCAGCCCCACTTCCAATCACCCTTATTATCTCTTTGAGCGGCAGAAGACTGCAGCCGGTCACTCGCCCCACTTTGGTTACTAACCCCCGCTAGTACCTGCGGGGTACGTGAAGTTCTCGTCAGACAGCTGCTTGATTTTTTTCACCACCAAATTGATCAAAATCCTCACACAAATCATCCCTAGGAAGTCGCAAAGGAAACAATAAGCTCTCCAAAGATACAAGATAGCATAGATGATCACAGCTAATGACCCTACCGGCGTGCCTCATTTTCCGCCCGAGAGGGCCGCGGTGATGATTTTCAACCTTTCAACCTAGAATATCATGATTTCAAGATCAACCCTCTATTCAAGGAACCACTTGATTTATTCGAACTTTTCATACCTCTTTCCCTTATTGAATCATGGACTAAATACACTAACAGTTGGGTCGCTTACCTACTTGAAAATTCCGTTATTGATAACTGGAATACCCCCCTTTCCAAACACTCACGCATCCTCAAATGGGAAGGTATCTCCACTGCATCAGCTTATGTATAGCTTGGAGTCAGTATTTACCTAGGAATTCATAGAGAAATTACAATAAAGGACCATTAGAAGGCACCCAGCCTAGGAGATCAGCACCCTCTTCACTCAATCATCAAGCTCATGTCGTTACGGAAGTTCGAGCTAATCAACAGGTATTTCCGCACTTCTAGCTACACCAAACTCAATATAAGGGATGAGAGCGATCTGCCAAGCGGCTAAAGAGTGGTCTGATCACATACAGAAGGTGTTAACCAAACTCTATCTTCCAGGGACTAATCTGACTGTAGATGAGTGAGCTATCGCTCATGGTCTCAACTACCTGCCGGAGATGAAGTATCGAGACATTGTGATCGTCACAAGTAACAAATCGGCTGCACAAGCTATAGGTAACCCTCGCCAGCAGTCAGGTCAAGGGCACATACGAGAGATATATGATGCTATAGAGAAGCTTCGAGGAGATGGGAACAGAGTCAACCTCATCTGGCCACCACGCGACAGGGAGCTCAAAATCCAGAAGACAGCCAAGATGTCAGCTCGTTACGCAGCGGAGCCGTACATGACACCACGGAGAGGAACGATCAAAGCAAAGACCACAATTCTTAATCGAACGAGGGCAGATCTACGAATGGAGAGGAAGCTACCAGATGGAGTGGGCAGTCATTCTAGAAGGGTTGACTCGGCTCTGCCTGGTAAACATACCCGCCTGCTGTACGATCAATTATCATGGAAAGAGGCCAGCGTGCTGGCACAACTGAGAACCGGAATGGCGCGACTGAGCGGTTACCTATATCAGATCAGGGCAGCACCGACGGATGAATGTCCGTGCGGGCGGGCAAAGGGAACGGTAGAGCATTTCCTCTTTCGATGCGTGAAATGGACGACACAACCCAAAGAGATGTTTCAGAGTACGAATGAGAAACGCGGCAACCTCTCCTTTCATCTGAAAGGTAAGGCAGCATCAGACGGTCAGGAATGGAAGCCAGACATGGACACGGTGCGGGCCACGATCAGGTTCGCGATCGCCACAGGTCGCCTGGAACAGAGATAGGAGGAACACCACTAACCTAGTAACATTTATCAATAATAACCGATAACCCCCGACGCCCTCAAATAGTCAACAGCAGGCATCGCTTCAGCCGCCGAATATAGGAAACTGAACACTTGGAGGAATTGGGCTTCAAATCGGTTCGCTACATACTAATATCTACGAGGGTAAGGGAGAAAAACGATGATTAGACTGGAAAGAACAAGGCGAGATTCTCATGGGCTTAGCGAGAGCAAGGCAATTACTAGAGAGACGTATGTAATCTTAGCTTCAGAGCCCTTTGGGCATTGGCCTACCGGGCGTAATAGACTTCTGTGTGTGTGTGTGTGTGTGTGTAGATGAGTGCATGATCCCGTTTACAGGCAGATCAAAAGAGATAACAGTCGTCAAGAATAAGCCCACTCCAGTGGGGTTTAAAGTCTGGGTTATTACGCAATAGGGTTTCTTTCTGCAGTGGCTTTGGCATGTGAAGTCATCACCATATACCGCTGTTATCATCGAACTACCTATGCCGAAGCCGTACGGCAAGAAGGGAAAGCTATAGACCGAGATTCCTCTCAGCAATGCTCAAAGCGACGTTATTCACCTGCTGAAAAGGCTGTCAGCGCATAGGAAAGAGCTGCCTTTGCCGATACATCACGTCTTCACAGATAACCTCTTCTCGTCACCGCACCTCTTCGGCCTTCTTCGGCAGCTTGGCTACAGTGCCACAGGCACGGCACGCCCTAACTGCGGCGTCACCACCGAGATGAAGAGGATAAAAGAGACCAGGAAGGCTCCTGACGGCATGCCTTTAAGGTATAACCAGGTCATACTGATCCCGACGCAAGATAAACAGGTACAGACGACTTTTAGCTGTATTTCCCTTACTAATTCGTCTCTTTTCATTTTCCCTAGGTCATCCAAATCGCTTGGAAGGATAACAATGTAATGCTCTTCCTTTCAACTATGCACAGCGGCGCCCCTCGCGAGCGCACACTGAAAAAGAGAAAGCTGCCTGCTAAGAGAGGCACAAAGGCAGAGGCACAACAGCTGCAGCAGATTTTTAATAGTGATAGCTTCAGGATGATCCCTATTCCTACTATAGCTGCTTAGTATAACGATGAAATGGATCATGTTGACCGCAGCGATCAGATAAGGTCCTACACAGCATACAAGTATCGCTTCCGCCGCAGTCCTTGGCAGGCGCTGCTTTTGAAATTTCCTCCTCGAAGTCGCACTTGCGAATAGCTTCATCTTACAGAAGAAGACCCGGCACCCTCGTTGGAAGTCCTACGGCACGCTACAGGCTTGGAAGGAATGCATTTATAACGCCATTTTCAACCGTTATGCCACTAAAAGTCATGAAAGGAAGAGAAGCCGCACAGGGAAGGAGAAGACACTGAAGATACAGAAGCACGGCAAAATCACCTACTGAGAGATATCAATCACGTCTATAGAGGCATAAATTCCGACTGCTTAGCTTGCAAAGGCTACCGGCAGGGGCACCGTCAACCCTTCAAAAGGAAGAGGGAAAAAGGAGGTTATCTACAGCCAATATCAGGAAATAAACGAAGGGTGCAGACCTGATACGGCTGTAAAGTATGTGATGTAGCTATTTGTAACACGGCAAACTGCTGGTACTTCTATCACACACAGAAATAGTTGTGCGAGAATGTACCCTTCGTTGCGCTCATTTTGACAGGTCCTTTACCCCGGTCGTGACCCCGCTGCAGTCTTATGCCGCTCAAAGAGATAACACCAACTACATAAACAGCAATTGCAATAGTAATTTTCATTCAATTTAATCATAGAGTACTCCAATCAATAGCCCTGAATCAGGGATTCAATATTTTATATACCATCCCCGTACCCGAATGGCTGCACAAAGTTAATCTCGCACTGAAGTCTTCAGCTTCAAAATCAGGTGGGGAGGCAAGGCTGCCCACGCCTCTTGGCACCATCTGATCAACTTGGCTCTATCGGCCTTGTTGTTCTTCAATACTATGAGTTCAGGGTGCATCTGACGAAGCTTGGCATTTAAAGCTTTCCAGATGTGTTCAATAGGGTTTAAATCAGGCGAATGAGACGGCCAATTAATAGGAATAATCCCGTGTGACAGCAGCCAATCTATTGACGATTTTGCAATATGAATCCGGGCGTTGTCTTGCTGAAATTGCTCAAATTCATCAATAAAAGAAAGAAGACTTTCTGTCAGGGCTTTGCAATAAAACCAGCTTGAACATCCCTTCTTATTTGCTGTAATATCTCTTATTATAGGAATAAGACAAGACTGCTTGTCTCTAGCAACAGCTCCCCAGAACATAATAGAAATAGTCGGTTTAATATGCTGCCGGATATTAACTAGATCTGTACGGTATTTCTCATTAGGCCGGCGAAAGACCTAGCCGTTAGGGTTGTTCGGCGCATTCGAAACCGTGACTTTGTCTGTAAAGCAGATCTTTGAGAAAGGTAGCGTTGAAAGGGTTGGATTTTAACGGCAAATATCTCCACCACTATAGCTGTTCTTTGCTTAGGAGTAAATTTATGATTCTTTTGGCGATTTTCGCTTATTTCAGTACCAAAATCGCGTTGTTTAGAAGCCATTGAGTATATAATTCTTTTTATTGAAGTAATCGATATTGTTTCGCGAAACTGACCAAAGCAGGGTAGACGCGTTAATGTTGTCAGACTTTTGGAATGTGATTGTAGTACTCATCAGCAGCGTGGTGTTCATTTTTGAGAATATCTCCAGCCGGCCTCTCGTCCTTGGAGTACTTCTTGCTATTGCCCACGCCCTTGGGCCGCCTGCTCGTCTTCTCCACACCCGAGCCCATACCGCCGGGCACCTTGCTCCATCCATAGCTCATTAATGCGCGCCTCGAATGAACTCTGAGGTACTTGAGGTACGACTGTTTCCATCGAGACGGAGCTGATTGAGAGTGTAAGAAGCTGTAATGGAGGGGGAACCTTCACATGATAATGGGCGCCAGGCACCATGGCGTAGGTTATGTAGGGTGAGGAATTTATCTATATCTATCTACCGACACCCAAGGTAGATAGATATAGATACTTAGTCATAAAACGGAATGTAGATAGATAGAGGTAGGCTACATGTAGATATAGATAGATGCTTCTATCTACCAAATACGATATGCACTAGCCACTAAGTAACTACCCGGCCACTTCGCCACTCGTCTCCTTCAGCAGCCCGTCATACCCTTCTAGAAGTCCTGCCTTCAGCCATGACCTAACCGTTTGGGTGACTGGAATTGTACTCGCATCCAAACGAGTCCGCTGAGGAGAGACCATACTACCAGCGGAGGAAAATGCTCTCTCACATTCGGCAGCCGTTGCAGGGACTGATAAGACGTCAATCATCATTTTCGCTACACGAGGATACTCAAACCGCTTGGCAGACCAGTATTCAAGCGGATTATCGCACTTCAAAAATATGTCCTGCTTTGTAGATTGCCACCTTTCGAACTCATCGGCGACTGATTCTTCTTCGGAGTTCGGATACGACATAAGCTCGTCGTGGAATGAGTCAAAGGGATTGTATTCCCATGCCCTCACGGCTACAGGAAGATTGCTATCACCGATCTCCCACTGGGCAGTAAGATCCCTATACTCTTCCTCCGAAAGCGTTTGGATGAGATGTCGAGCCTTGTCAATCCAACCCTCCCTTCCGCCATAAGCTTTTGTCAAAAACGACCACTGTATTCCAGGGTGAAGGACCGTAGCCGCGTACTATACTGGCGTCTCATCAAGCTCCGTATAGTACTTGTTTAGCTTGGCCCAGGCAGAATTGATGTACGGGGAATGGTATCTGGGCTCTGTTCGATCTTTTGCCTCGAGTTTCGCCTTCTCCAGCGTGGCAAGTAGAAATTCATAGGCAATGGCAACCTGCCAGACAATGTCATATTGCGCCTCAGCTCCTCCTTTACGAAGTCTGACCTGGTCGTTTCCTTCAAGTCGTAAGAGACAGGAATCAAACATCGCACGGATATCCTTAAGCCAACTGAGGGCATCCCCGTCCAGGGCACCGGGATAGTTCATTTCAAGGTCCTCATCTTGCAGCCTTCTTGGGGCTGTTGTTATCTTGTTGGATCGACTGACCCAAACCACAAGGTTCTGGAGTTTGCCAACCGGGTCTGCCTTCGTCCACTCATCAAACTCCTCTGGATCCAGATCCTCAAGAGCACTGCCATCGTTGACAAAGAGCATCGCTCTGGCGACAAGGCGAAGGATATGCCCGAAACAGCGGATCCTTCTGCTTGCTGGGTCCCGCCACTGGAGCTTCCGCCCCAGCTCTTCGATGGCCCGACCGTTATTGGACGCATTGTTCAGGACACCGTATCCAATCTTGTTGTGAAAGATCAGGTCGTATTCTTTTAGCACCCCCATCACCACTGCAGAGATGTTCTCGCCAGTGTGGGCTAAGGAGATGGTTGAAAGTCCCAAGAGAACTTTTCGAGGCCAAAAAGTGTCTTCATCAAGGAAACAAGCATTGACGGAGAAGAAGGAATGTCTGTTCGAGAAGTCCAGCCATCGAATGCAATATGGTCCTGGCTAGGACTCTGCAATAAGGTGTCCATGATGTGAGCTTTATAAGTATGAAACTCATTGATAATCCTGATCCGAATCGTTTTATGCCTGAGGTTTGCCGAGGTCTCTTGAACCAAAGAGTCAAGGTAACCAAAGACCTTCTGGAGCCCCTCGTACTCAGAGACACGGAAAGAGAGATTTGCGTCGGTGATCCACTGGGTAAGCAGGCGCTGAAAAGTTAATTTGTCAGAGCGAGCAGCTTTTTCGGGTGTCTTTTTAGTATAATATTNAATGGACCATGGGCATTCTGAATGACAGGGAAACCGTTGAAGTACCCGGTCAGTCTTTCCGCCGTTGAATATCCAATAGTATTTTTACAAAAATTAGGCCGAAAATTTTTTTTTTGCGGCAAGGTCTTGAAGTGTTGGTTGATTCAGAGTCCGGTGTGTATGACTTAGCCTTTAAGGGATCTGGGTTGAAAAGGTTGTGGGCTTTGCTAAGGTGTCCCTCAATGTTCCGGGTGTTAGAAGAGACATAAACCTTTGGCTTATGCACCTTCTGCTGGATACAGTGACAGCAGAGCCAACTGGACGGGCCAGGCTTGCTGGCTGTATTTCTGGTCTGAATGTCATAGCCATGAGCCCAAAACTACCCAGTGGCTAGCTCAGTCCGGGTTGAGAGGACCCAATGACCCCGAACAGGCTGAGAAACTGTATCCCAGTCTTTGATGATCGCAGAGATGCCGAGGGATAGTGACAAATCCAGCTTTCGCAGCTCTGCCAGACTTGATATATCTGAAGAGCCATTAGGATCGGTTGAGAAGCTGAATATATCGCTGGGGGTTGCCATTATGAAATGGTTTTGTGGCAAAGACTAGGCCCACTGAGTCCGGGGCACTTCGCAGGACAAGCAAAGTTTGCATGCATGATCTCAATCGAAAAATCTGATCTACGGTTTGGCGAGGAATATGAGTACAAAAAGAACGAAAAAGACAAGACATGAACAAAAGCAAAAATACAGGGAGGGGTACTAGTACCTCTGTACGCCAGGCACATTCCAGCATGTTTAGGTATCTTTACCTTAGGTAGTTTGGCTGGCATCTACCCCACATTTCATCTATCTACCCGGCGGCCAGATAGATAGATGACTCACAAGGGCCAGCAGTAGATAAATAGATGTAGTCTACATCTATCTACATTTACATTCCATCTACATCGGTAAATATATTCCCCACACTGATTGTATGCCTTTATTGGCCGGTCTTTTCCTATTTTTTCCTTGTTCGCTCCTCATCAGCACCAGTATGCAAGTTGAAAGAAAGAGCATGAGGTTGTTACCTTTCCAAGCGACATGAGAGACCTAGGAAGGAGGGAAAGAGATAAATTGGTAAAGGAATTAAACACAAATATATCTAATACACTCACAAGTTTGTCCACTGTATGGGATAGTGCTCACCTGACTATAGTGAAAGGCGGCGCCGGTGCCCGCCTTATCCCTCCTTTTGGCCTCCTGTAGCTCCTTGCTGATGCCGCAATTTGGGCGTGCTGTGCCTGTGGCCCTGTTGCCTGCCTCGCGAAGGGCACGGAAGAGATTTGGCGAGGAGAAGAGGTTATCTTTGAACACGTGATATGTCTGCTTTGGCAACATATTACATAGGTGAAAGACGACACTCTGNTGCCGCAATTTGGGCGTGCTGTGCCTGTGGCCCTGTTGCCTGCCTCGCGAAGGGCACGGAAGAGATTTGGCGAGGAGAAGAGGTTATCTATGAAGACGTGATATGTCTGCTTTGGCAACATATTACATAGGTGAAAGACGACACTCTGTGTATTGCTGAGGGCCATGACGGTCTGGGGCCTTCTCTTCTTCCCCTGCGGCTTAGGCGGAGGCGGCTTAAACAACCACAGCGGTGTATAGTGATCCTTTCAAATGATAAAGCCACTGCAGAAAGTGGTCGTGTTGCGCAATAATCCAGACTTTGAAGCCGACTGGTGTGTGAGGATTGAGGTATAACTTCACCCGTAACCCTAGCAAGTCCAGGTAGTTTTTCCGCTGTAATACGCCAGCTACAGCACAGCTTCCCCCTTCCACGATGATAGCCTGCTCATACCGTACATGAACAGCCTTAATATTCNGTGTGAGGATTGAGGTATAACTTCACCCGTAACCCTAGCAAGTCCAGGTAGTTTTTCCGCTGTAATACGCCAGCTACAGCACAGCTTCCCCCTTCCACGATGATAGCCTGCTCATACCGTACATGAACAGCCTTAATATTCATCGAAAGAATTCAGGCTCATTCAGTAGCAAGACTTTACGCCATAGTTAGGGGTACATGCCGCAGAAATGAAGTTGCTGGAGCTTGAGGTTCTATACGGTGTGGACCGGAGAATTGTGCCAACCCAGAGATTCTGATGGCATATGACTATAGCCTATTCGAGCGCACTCCAGGGTACACATTGGCAATGCTCCGCCGGAAATAAATGGTAGGTCGCCATACAAACACGATGTCGCCCGCTAAGCGACTTATTCCAAGGCTCCAAAAAGCATGTCTTTTTTCAGCAATACTCCGGCGAGGCGGATGAGCGAGGGCAGAGGCAAATGCGGCTCTGGTTTCAGAGGCTCGCTGAGTTAGAATATGGAGGTGTTGGGGTTCGGAAGGGGATCCGCCTCGTCCCGATGAAGGGACTGGTCGAAGGTTATCTCTTCGTACCGTCGATGTAGTATTCTGGCTTGCCGATGATGCAGGNGGGGATCCGCCTCGTCCCGATGAAGGGACTGGTCGAAGGTTATCTCTTCGTACCGTCGATGTAGTATTCTGGCTTGCCGATGATGCAGGTTCAATTATCTATGACGGTGAGGCACGTCGTTCAATGCAAGTGATGTCCTGGGACAAGATTCACAAACAGTAGTGAATAGCCCGGTGATTTAAGGCTGATGGAAGTAAGGCATAGGCCAAGAAAATATGGTAAGGGAATGGGGCTGGTTATCTCAGTGACTGGAATATAAAACTCCCAAAGCTCGCTGCCGTCTCCGCCATGAGAGACCCCGCTCTAGTCGGATCTGCAACCTGTCATCATTCTGATGCATACTATCTCGTGCTCTCTTCGCTTAATCGGATAGAGAACTGACCCACCTGCCCAAAGGGCACTCGGCTCCTCCTGGAATTTCCAGATACCACCTTCATTTATACCGCAAGACTGAGCCATTGTCAGGCACTCAATTACAAACTTGAAGCTACGGCCACCTTCGACTCGCAGAATGTGGGGAATTTCTGTATTTCGAGACCTATATTTCTCGCTGGTGTTGGCGTTTCGAAATGAAAGAAAACAAAAGACACGAAGTGCTGTGAGTTGCAAATCTAACATCACACCTCACAGCATCCTTGCTGACCGACGAAGAATCATGCTTATGTGCACGTTGACTGCTACGACAACTTGCTATTGTCTGATTCCGTAGGGTTCCTTTGTTCACGAATGCACCAATAGGCGGATGGGCGGTAACCAGAGCTTTAGGAATCCATCTCCTCTTACGAGCGGCCAGCCAGCGACGAATAACGCAAGGGGAGCCCTCCGCTCGTGAGGGAGTGATCTTCATTCCCTAAATGAATGCCTTTTCTTCTTCTTTTTTTTTACAAAAAAAGCGAGAAAAGAAAGAAAGAAAAAAATGGAAGAAAGGAAGGAAGACAAAAAAGAAAAATAGTCGAACACGATCAGGAGCATCAGTCCTCAATGTTCAAGCCATTGTATGCATCAATGGCTTCATGTTGGAGGCCACTTATGAAGGAGACCATTTAAGAGTGTGATTCCTGGACAAGCGAACACGACATGGGAAGGCAGAGTACCCTTGTTTAACTCGCTAGACTGAAGACTTTCTCCAGTGGTGGCTACTCACTAGTAGCTGTTCATTATGCACTACTTGCTGGCTTAATGGCCTCCAAGCAGTCTGTCAATGGCTGAATTGTAGGATCCGACGTTTCGAGCTGAACGTTGACGGCAAGTCTTCCCCGAGCCTTGCAATATGGCGTATAAAAGAAAATATACCTGCTCCCAGTGACCGGCAATTAAAGAACGGAACAGTTGAACTAAATCAAAATCAATGCGTTTCCCTCGCAGAGTGTTTTAGTTGAAGACAGGAATTCTTCTATGATGACTGGACGGAGGGGAGTGTGGCAGTGAGAGTTGTTAAGAATGCTGATATTTTCACCCTCTAGGAGAGTGTGTTTGTGTTCCTCATATTTATGGCAGTTCCTCCTCACCCTAGCCTCATTCCCCCAACAGCCTGATGTAGTCGATTTTCGAATGAATGGACTATAGACTGCGCAAGGATTCCCTTTCTCCCGGAAGACATACACGTCACTGAAGAATCATATTGCATTCAAACATGAATATCAGATTACAGCGTTTGAAGACCTGATTCTCCCGGCCTCGTGACCGGGTTTCAATAAGATTTAAATGTTACTCTATCATGCGTTTACAACCATTTGAAACGACCACCATGCCCCTTGATTCAATAGCCTGACCAGCCAGCTCCAATATCACCCCTCACTAGACGTGGATGGGGCTATCTATCAATATAACACCTCGAGGACTTCCAGTGGATGACATTGCTTGAGACCCATTGTGGGAGGTTTGATGGCAGTCGCAGTCGCTAACACTTAATATCAGAAAGAAAGAAGCATCATACTATCATTGCCGTCTCAGAATCCTAATTCATCTGGATATACAAGTTTCTGAACGGACCAAGGAGAAACATAGGCTCTCTTTCAGTATGCCACGCCCTCCTTACTAGCAGCCGCATTATTCTTCCGCACGTTCTCATTCATGGGTTTGACATATTGGCTGGATGGAGTCGAAGGGTGTGGCAGCAAATTATTAATAGGCATCCCAGCACCTGCGGTCTAGTACCATATTCGGGGTCAGCGTGGGAACGACACAACTGCGCCTGGGAAGACCATACCAGACAGAAATAGCATCGGGCACCAAACACTAGGACACTATTGCGGCACTTGGCAGGGTCCTGTTCGTGGTCAAGACTCTAGACTTCGAACCAGGAATGGAAGCTTACATAGTAATTCGCGCAGGGGCTAGTCATATTAGGCAAGATGCGGCAGATCAAAGATAGCTTAGTGGTATATCGATTCTCCAACGGAACGAAGAGGAAAGATATAAAAGGATCAGAAAGAATGAGATCGAGGATCCGCACTGCCAGGGCATGAAACCTTCCTAGTACAGCCTTCAACGCAGCACAGCCGGAAGGGGTAAAATACTATCTATAATTAATCAATAACCCAACAGCTAGAGCGAATGTCATTCTGATGGCAAAATCCGCCAGCTCGTGCCGTGGCGGGTGCGATTGGTTTGGCTGTATTAATTAAGCAATTCTTACGTTTAATGGGCAGGTGGCCACTTACGCTAAACGTGGATGTTACTGTAGTTCAAGAATTGCCAAATGATTTTGCCGTATGGAGCCGGCTGCACTGTAATATTGTCAATACACGGTCGTAGGAGGCTTGTTCTGATGAACCAAGCCAAGATGCTGAACCAATCTCAAACGTCCAGCTATTTGCTGTGACATGCGCTGGTTTCAGAAAGTCCGCCATTGCCATGTCATGTCGTTACAAAGCCGTATGCGTGACACCTTGCTGACCAAATCGTGCATGTGGAAAGCTTGTTGCATCCTGGTTCATGTATGGTTAGCAACAGACAGGAGGCTTGAGAGGGTCACATGCTAAATCCATGCAAACTGCACAGCTGACGCCGTTTAAGTCCTAGATGCAAGCCCCAAAGCCATTAGGGATGCGGCTAAAGGGCCACAGAATTACACTTTTAAGAGTCCGAGTTAGTCGCAAACGGCACGCCCACGACATCGCACAGCTCTTTCTGGACTCTGATAAAGCCATCATGGAAGTTCTCAAAATAAAGACGCTTCATGGGCAGGAACTGCGAGGACTAGAGGTCGTTATAAGTGATGCATAATTTAATATGTGAATAGCCCAAAGATAATCCCAACTTCGTCTCTAGATAGTACGCTATTTTATATCGTAAGCTGGTATATAATAGCTGCTCGTAACAATATAGCAGTATGATGTACGCTCGCTGACGTCAGAAAACAGATATAGTTAGCACTAACGATTACGCCACGTTTCATTATATCATCGAGGCGCTCGCTCTTCTTTAACGCTTACATTAATGGCTTACTGTGACCCAGCCGACGCGCAAACTATGCAGTGCTGCTCAAAAAATACAATCCAATCCAACAAATTATCAAGCAAATCAAAACAAATGTACGAATGACTCGTTGCGTATCGAGAATATCAAATGCTGTATTTGAAATTTAATTTGATATATTTGTGATGAAGCAATATTGTGGGTGTCGAAGGTATCACTAAAAGGTTTAATTAACAACTCCTTACATAGGATCCACATCTTAGCCACCGGCAGATCGAACCATCTTAGTCATACGGTCTCAACAATTTAACACGCACCATAGGTGAGCGGCTCTCGGGGAGGTAGCCGTGCCTATCCGGAATCTGTCGTGGTTTTCATGAGGCTGATTAGGCTATTACAACCTCCACTTATAATCTCATTTTCTTGGCATGCAGGTTTTGAAAAAGTAGCCTTATCGACAGTTTATTCTTTAGCAAACGCGCAACAAACGTCCCAACCTGTCCGAAAGCGGTGGCGGTGGCATTCTCTACGACAAATCCGTCCACTGCTTAGGACCCGGACGAATGGCTCAAACGCCGTCATCGTCACTCAACGCCACCAACACTGCCGCAGCTACGGAAGCAGTCCATCCTGCATGCCCCTTATCCCCTCAAGTATAGTAACCAGGTTCTGTTGTCGAGTCAGCCAATATGCTCGCACGCCAACGCGTGGAGGAGTATAATGCTAAGTTGATAGTATTCCAGGCCTCCTGAGTCAAGCTCGAAGAAGCTGCTAGAGAATTTATTACTGGACTGGAACGACAGTTCATCCAATAGTTTTCCAATAGCTTCCTAGACTTCTGGAGCCGCGAGCTCTCCAGTGCCAGATCCGCCTCCAAACCTACCCACAGCAGCGTCACTGCCTCGCCTCCTGCTGCTTATGGCCACTTAAGCCATCAGCGTCAACAACGACGATGACGACAACGAAATATCGACCCCCCTCATCTCCAGGGGCAACCGGTTACTACCGCCCCCACTCCGCAAGGGCCGTCGTGACTTCATCCTCCTGGAAGCCAGAGCTCCGGGCAGAACATAATAACTACGCATTCCGGACCCTCATATATGGAATCTCAGCGCTGTTTCGGACTGGATTCGGTACGCATTTCCACTCAAGTCTGAATGGCTATCCAGAACACCGACCTTGAGATCCGTGACTTCCTCGTAGAGAAGCAGGCGGGGTGGGCAGCAGACTCTAGGACCACCACGGAGGAGACCAACAAGAAGTGGGTTACCTATGCGGTCGCGGACTTCCCGTGGACTAACCGACTTCCATGGCAATAGGTTGGACAGCGGAAGTGTTGTGAACGATGAAATAGAAATCCAGACAGGGCTCAAGCCTTTTGACGTGCGCCCTTTGTAGCATACCTCGGATAACCCCTTGATAAGACTCTGCTTGTCTCTTTCCTGAAGCTGACTAAGAAATACTGGTCCCTATTTGGCAGCCGCACGGCTACCCTTGTTGACAAAAGCCGATCGTCATAGGCAGTGTAAAACACTCTGGGACTATCCCTCCTGCCGCGCCTTCCACAAGAGGCCCCCCTGCCGACGTTGCGGCAAGACTGGCTACGCTCCAGATGATTGTATTGTCCCAGAACAATGTGCCAAGTGCATCGGTCCTCACCGCGCCAACTTTCACAAGTGCCCAGCTCGCCCAAGGAAAGTCCACGGCGTCTTTCGCCGACTGACCAAGGAACAAAGAGAGCATGCCCGAACAGTAAGCGTTGAAACATGCTGTCAGCGTAATCTAGAAACGCAACCAGAACTGCAACCACGCGCAGCTGAACTGCAGAGAGACAACACTGCGAACAGAACCGAGCATCGATTTGTATGGACGATGGTAGTTAAATCGCCTGTTAATAATACCGAGATAGATTCGAATGGGTCGATCCTTGAAGGTCGCAAGGCAAGAAAAAGTGTTGTTCATTGTTCTCATGGCCCTCGGTTGCCCTCCGTGTGACGCATGGGGATCAGCGGGACGGAAGAAACAACAAGGTTTGATAGCGTCGGAGCCGCTCGGTTGGTAACGCCGGGGATGTAGGCGATCTGAATAATGTTGGAGGCTCGAGTAAGGATGGTTGGAGCCATAGAGTGAACGGTATGTGTCGATAAGAGAGAAGTTCTCCTCAAGGCGGCATCCTTTTCGGAACCTTGCATAGGGTCCATGTCTTCGACATGGATAGATGTGGGACTCTGTGGCCTCTTAGGCTTGATATAGAACCTCCAAACTAAATATGTAGCGGCGAAAATTATTACAATGCTAGCGATGATACCGCCAATGATGCCGCCAATGGTTAGGCCGCAGCCGCCTTTCTTTGATTCGGCCTCTGCATTCCTCCTGGAGGCAGATGTAGCATATTGGGCACAGTAGAGGGGAACGGTATATCGGCAGCTCTCGCTGTCTGAGCATTCGGGACATTGAAGCCCAGTGCTATTGTCACAACTGATCGCGTCGTTACCTTGAGGGGCTAACTCAAGTACCGTGGACAGTTGTTAGCGGCAGTCGATAGGCATGAGTACAAGGGGCTAATAGTCGCTTACCACGACTTAACTCATCCCAGACTCTAGCACTGATACATCGAGACACACCCATGTTGATGTCCCAACTGTGAGAGGTCGGCAAGAAATTGACAGAATATCGGCGCTCGAAAGTTGGCATGTATCGATTGTTTGGGCTGATAATTCAAGCTTAAGTTGGGTAGGTTATCAGCACTGGCTTCGCAATGGCTAGATTTCGATATCGAATTTCCATAGAATCTGACACTGGAGAAAGAAAAATGAAAGATCGAATGGCTTATTGGAGTAATCTGGGGTGAGAAACATTCATGGATAGAGCTGACATGGACTAGATTTTGGGCAGATTCTAAATGCACCTGCCTCACTGAAAATTAATTGGTCCTAGGTTCGGGAGGAGTTAATAGCCTTTCTCCAAAAACGAGCTGTAAGTGGCCTTTCGCGAGTTCCTAAGCAACTCCCCCAGATTGAACATTTCAAATTACCTACTGGGCTGAGCACAGACGGATCGTATGATGACAAAGTTATTTGCCAACGTATCCGTGCACAGGTCCGTGTCCTAACCCCCCAGCCGCATTGTCCAGGAGCCACAATAGGACATGCGAATCGGGCTCCCCCCAGGCTTGGGTCCTTGGGGGTCTCAGTGGAATTCGCGCGGGCAGTCGACAGAGGCATTTTATTTTTTCAAAATTCAACCACAACGATGCATCTAGCGATATGTATATAAACCGATAGAGAATAAAGCAATTAATTGATCAATCTCCATAGAGCCATTTTTTATTC